>JAJMJQ010000020.1:127332-162114 GCA_030569095.1 Daia tannicola | reverse complement strand
AAAAAACAAAAAACAAAAAACAAAAAACAAAAAACAAAAAACAAAAAACAAAAAAACAAAAAACAAAAAAAACAAAAAACAAAAAAAACAAAAAACAAAAAAAACGAAAAAACAAAAAAAAGACTCAAAGATCTATTCAAGCCGAAGAAACAACTTGTAATTGCAATTGCTATATAAAACTTCCAATATGATTCATTTCTGTCATACCATACCCCTGGCACCTCATCCTACATGTTGTTTTTTTGGCCTTCCTTAAATGACTTTATTGTTTTGTTGCTAACTTAGGCTGCCGCCTTAAGAACTCACCTATTGTCCTTGTTCGGAATATAAATAACAAGGTGCCCGCCTACCTCGAGTCAACTGCATACAAACGCAAAAAAAAAACAATTGAGCTGTTTACTACTGAAATTGATATAAAATCGCCTTAATCAAACATTTCGACTTTTGTTTTATCGCATCTGTTTACCTGACGTTTAGACAGATTCTACATTAATATCTCATATTTACGGCCTGATTTGACTTTTTTAAACTAATATACACATACAGAACAATGGTTGCCGCTTCTCCTTTATTTTCAGCCGTTTCTGTTTTATTACATGCTGGGTAAGTATCTTGATAATATCACACACTATCTGTCATTGCTTTGATATCTCATTACTTGAGTTGTTGTTTCCTTGGATTAGCCGCCATGTTTTCATCTCTTTGTTTGTTTGTTTTGTTTTGCTTTGCTTTGCTTTGCTTTTTCCCATTTGGATGGTTGGCTGGCTGGACGGTTGGTTGGCCGAGTCAGCTGAGAGTTTTACCAAGTCAAAGAGAAAATTTGCTCAAACAACTCAGAGGTTGTTGATTCAAGGAAATCTACAGCTGGTTATTTGTGAGTGGATTGGTTAGAATTCTGATATTCATGATGATCATTTCTGCTGTTCATAGTGTTCACTCAGAGTGAGCTTACTCCATCACATTGGGTCACCCGACTGAAATTTTTTTTTGTTTTTTGTTTTTTTTTGTTTTTTTCTTTTTTCTACCTGGCTGCGCAAACGTATATGCATGCATATCAACAACGCCGCAATCAATAGGGCCGAGAACCCGAGGAATCTAATACGGAGCACATGAAAACGCAGAACTCACAATTCAATACAGAAAACTCAGAAACTCAGAAAACTCAATTGCAATACTACAACCACCAATTCATACTAACCATCCCACTTTTAGTTCAATATTACTGCTTTTCTTTATTGTATTAGCACAGACCAAAAATGTCACACCTTTGAATCAATTCTATTGGCTACAAGCTGATACCTCTAGTATCGATGGTGCTCCGTCAACTACAAGATGGTCTTCTTATAATTACTGTTCTGTGCAGAATGGTACAATCTTTGACTGTACAAAGAATAAAGCCGATTATCCTTTTGATCCAGTAAGAAACTTTGGTACTACTAGTGGTGTACCCAGTGATTTCCTCGATACAAATTATTATTACGACATCTCCAGAGCTTCTTACCCCTTTTATTTGATCACCTTGTTTTTCAATGTGCTCACCTTTATATTTGCAATCATTGGTGTTCCTTCAAGATTGGCCTCTGCTCTCTCCGGTTTGCTCTCCTTTTTCTCTTTTGTATTCGCTGCTGTAGCCGCATCTTTGTCTACAGTTGTATTCGTTAAGGCTAAGCAGGTTTTCCAGAATCATGGATATGCTGCTAAACTAGGTGTCAAGTTGTTTGCCTTTTCTTGGGCCGTTGTTGCCATTTTGATCATCACTACTGTATTCTCTTGTTCTGCTTGTATTATTAGAAGAAGACAAAGCAAGGATGGTACATATGCTTCTGACTCTGGCTATTATAACAGTGGTGCTACTGCTGAAGGTAGCCGATTCGGTTTTGCAGGCACTTCTTTGCGAAGATCTGCAAACGATGAAAAGGAACTCACTTCTGATAATGGCTCAAAGAAGAGAGGTTTCTTCCATGTCAAGAGGAAGCAGGATGAATATGCTGATCCTGAAGCTTCGACTACTCCAGTAGATGAAACAGGCGTTGAAGGTGGCGGTGATGCTTCTTCTTTTACCAGAAACTAATTATTTATCATAATACCCCCCTCTCAACACATACACACACACACACCACAGCCAAACCTAATGTCCTTCGGCCTGCTTGCAAAGAATACAAAGAGGTACAAAGAGTTGAAGGTCTCTTTGGTTCCTTTTCCTTCCGTCTAGCTTGTCGTCTTTTTAATTGGCTTTTTACTGCTACTAGCCTGAATTGTGTCTTAATACAAACTTTCTCACACCTTTAGTGTACACTCTCTTCTATATAATATATATAAGTAACTGGATTACTTTGGCAAAGTAAAGTAATTTATATGTATTATCAAAATGTGATTTATATTGTACCTTTTGTGCGAAAACTATAATAGATATAATGAAAGTTATGTTCACCAGAATTCAACTAATAAAAGCAGCAGGACGACATGCTTGATTACTTCATGTAACCTTGCGATGCAGCTTCAGCATAATTAACTGATCCATGATATCGGTTGTAACGACCACCATTGCTGCTACTTCCGCTGCTGTTGCTACTGTTACTGCCACCGTTGCTACCACCGTTACTACTGCCTCCACCATTACCTCTCACGCCCAAAGGATTTTTTGAATAGGATAATCGAATTCCTCCTTTAACGCTATTAGACAATCCATAACCATAAAGTTCTTCCAAAGCTTTGGTGGCATAGTGCAGATCGTCAAACTCAACAAAGCACATGGGTCCATTGGCCTTGGTTCGGAAGCAGAGACGTTTATATCCCCGTCTAGACGAAAACAAATCCTTCAACTCATCTTCACTAGTGTCAGGCGGCAGATTGCCCACGTACAATGTGTTACAAGGAGGATTTTGGTCAGCAGGGTTAGCAGGAGGTAATACTCGGCCTCCACTCTGCATGATTTGAATCGCTTGAGTATTATTCGTTGGAGAGTATGGTACAACAACTTTGCTGGGGTCACCATTGCCATTACTTACGGCAGGAATGTTCGATGCCGCATCAGCTTTGTCGGTGCTTATCGACAATTGATTAAATTGACGAGCAGCATTGTTGACTCCGGCCGGTCCATTTGCAGCAATACCTGTAGCGCTGGGTGTAGTAGAGCTAGAGGATGATGTTGATGAATCAACTAAACCAGATGCCGCAGCTTGAGCTTCCTGCTGTTGCTGCTGTCTTCTCTTCTCCCATTGGTTCTGCGGGGCAGCAGCAGGTGTCAATTGAGGGACAGTTCCTGTGCTACCTCTATTCGAAGGAGACGATGCATCCGAAGAAGCATTTGAAGAAAGTGATGCAGATGATGCTTGATTATTTAATCCTTGAGATGCAATAGATGCTAAAGTAGGTCTTGAAGTTCCTGCTGCAGAAGATGATGGTATCGTCGATGAGCCAGGAGGAACGATACCAGGGGTTGCAGATGCCGATGATGCGGCTGGACCCGATGCATTGGACGATGAAGCAGTTAAAGGACCACCAGGTGCTCCAAGGATACCTTGAGGAGGTGAAGAATGATTTGGATTTGATCCAGTATGACCACCAAATCCCATAAAGCCGGAATCTCGAACGAAAAATCGTACAGGATCTTTTACCAAGGTATTGAACTCATCATCATCACGAGATTCTAACAACAAACTTTTACCAGATGGAGGTGGTCCACCCAGAGGAGGCATATGAGGATGTCCAACATGAGGAGGTGGGTGACCAGACAAGAATTGGCCGCCGTTAGCTGCAGAAGCTCCATTAACAACGCCATTGTTACCAGCGTATAAATGCATATCATCGTTAGTTACAGACCCATCCATAGATCCAATGGGGAAAAAGGAACCAGGCTTTTCTTGGTTAGATGCATTAGAAGAAGATGCTGCAGCGGATTGAGAGGAATCATTAGAGTCAGAAAAAACAAATCTAGAGGATCCCTTCTTTCTCAGCTCATAAGAATGATCATCACCGTTGCTGAGATGTCGTTCAGAAGGATAATCTCTTAGAACCTCACATTTTAAAGGACCCATGAAAAAGATGTCATTTCTCATATCAAGTAAAGATTGTGCGGCTGTGGCACTGGCATAAGATTTGAAATAAGCCATACCCTCGGTAGACAAAGGCAAGCCATCATCTCCAATTGTAGAGCTTTTATGGAGCTCGGAATAAATGAATTCATGAGCAAACGTGAAAAGTACCTTGAATTCCCGCTCAGCAATGTCCCGAGGTAAGTTCTGGACTTTTAATGCCAAAGGAATTAAAGGTGACGACTTGGTTTTATCTTCAAACCCTGCACCAATCATTCCACTAGGTGTAGCAGGATTGGAATGGTTTGTGCTGTTAGGGAAAAAGCCCTGGGCAGATGAAAACAATTGGCTAGGAGCGCCTGCAAAAGCGCCAGTCATGTATCGCGAAGTACCTGTAGACATTCCACCATTATCCAAAGTGGAAGTGATATGATCAATAGACGAACTCATTGGTTCTCTCTGCGTAGGTGAAAGAATCATAATGCAAGAGTACTAGGAAATGGAAATAAATACCTGCTGCTGGTTTCAACGATAGTCAATCAAAAAAAAAACTCTTTTTCTTTTTGGTGATGTTTTGTATGTTTATGCTTTAAACTGTTGGGAGTTTTTACTGGAGGGTAAATCAGAGTAAATGAAAAATTTTCACCTCGTAAAATGAAACCCTAAACTGAAAGAGAAAAAAGCACAAAAATCAAAAAAAACAAAGGCAAAAAGCTAAGTCAAAAATAGACAAATTCTTTGAGGAAAAAAGGTCGAAAAGAAAATGTCCTATGCAAGAATATAGACCAATAGAAAATACTCGTAAATCGTTAATGCAAGATGGTTTCAATGCAGAATTCTTGGCCGTTTGGTTTCGTCGGGGCCTTGGATTTCACGTTCAAACTACTGTTTCGTAAAAACAAAAAACAAAAGACAAACCTTGTTACAGTCAAAATGCTCTTTTAAAAAGGTCTCTTAATGATAGGAACAAGAGATATATCCTTTGTTGAACGAATGTTGACCAATTATGCTGTTAGACTGTCAGTATTGCTTTTTAATTATGCTTGACTTTCCCCGCTGTGTAGATAATATCAACTGAATAACTCACAGCCGTATGTCTCGAGAAGTGGTATAAAAAAGCCCTTTTACTTTCAGTTGGATCTTCGAAGATATCAGGAAGAAAAGGTATATAGGGTGTAGCAGCTAGATCAACAAGATTAGATTGATATGATTTCAATCAAGGTATCTTATAGAAAGGTAGGAAAACTCAGAGCTTCTAAGCTGCCCAAAAAACACTGCTATGAGTTTAAAACCTGAAAAGATAATTCAGTTGAAAATGCTCAAAAGCGTAAAATCTCTGTTGGTATTAATGGATTTGTCTTGGAATTCAATACTGATCAAAAAAACACAAATTTACACGGCTCTCAACAAAGTGGTCCTCGTGTCGTGGTGGTGGTGGTGGTGCCTTGTTCTTCTCTAGTCAGGATTCCAGTTGCAATTGTAATAAATCCAAGCTTTAAAAGGCGCGTCTCTTGATTCCTTCAATAATTAACAATAATCAGAATCTCAGAAATCACGCAGTTGTTTGACAACCAAGTTTCACTCTTGAAAAAGACAACTGTTTGTCGTCGGTTGAAAAAAAATTGTTGTTAAGTGGTGAAGTTGGGTTTGGTCTCCTAGGAGACCCAAAAAGCCCTGCTGAGGAGAGCCAGCCACCTTCGATGCCGGGTAACCTCACGTGCGTGCCTGAGCTGACCTAATCGGGCTATGCATCCCATAGTATAAAGTAAGTAGCTTATGGTATCAAACTTTAGAGAGAGACAAACAATTGGACAAGTAAATGGCAAGTTTTTTAAAGAGAGATGTCATACAGTGAGTGAGCAAATTACGGGTTGCTGTTTTTTGGTTTTTGGTTTTTGGTTTTTGGTTTTTTTTTGTTTTTTTCGTTTTTGTTCTCAGGGCTATTGAACCACAAGGCTAGTATATCTCTGCCTTCCTTTCTAATGGTATAATAATTGGGTAACCCACCCCGAAGCTAATTGAGTGACGCAATTCTTGCTGCATAATATGCTTCTATTTATCATTCTATAGAGAGAAGAAGATAAGGTTTGTAATTTGTGAAGAGTTTGGCCACAAATGACCAGCATAAAAAACTTAATCCTGAGTTGTGCAGAAGTTAATGAAACCAATCAATGTAGATAATATAATTGACAAAGAGAGATGTTTCATATATTTGTTTGATTCTCTTGAATTTGATTCTCTTGAATTTTCTTTTTCTGCAGTTGTTCTTGTCAAATCATGCTGATATCTTTATATATATATATATATTCAATATTCAATTCAATATTCAATATATATATTCAATATTCAATTCTATATTCTATAGTTGTCTAGGCAATAGTTGTCTAGGCAATTCTATAATATTGTTCGAAGATAGATAAGCCTGGGACTCTCTATGATATTATAATATTGCTCCACCATACCCCCCTCCCCCTAAAATACCCCTCATTCAACCACTCTTTCATCCAACTTTCTAATCTCGGGCCGATGGCTATATTTCCCAACAGTTGGCCGCAATTGATACCTCATATTCCTTTGATATACACCCCCACCTTCCCTGTCTCGCTTATATCTGCTTGACGGTGGTTTGTCGGATGTCCTCATCAACCTATTGTGGGGTACCCCACACATTTAGCAGGGTTTTTTAGTTCCACAAGCCCCGAGAAGCCTCCGCGAGGTAATGTGGCCCAACCCATATAATTATTATATAAATACTGCGATTCTTTTTTGTTTTCTTAGTTGACCATATCTGTCTATATATTTATTTATTAGCTTGATTATCAATATGAGTGCACTTACCGGATCATGTTCACGACAGTTACTCCGCTACCAACAACAACATCATCATCGTCATATGTTTAAAGCTATCACAGCTTTGAACTCTTATGCTGTTATAGGCAGAAATACTAAACGTAGTGCCTATGCATTCAGTACTACGGTTTCATGGAATAAAAAGATTCCTGCTTCTGGAACTCGTGCTAGTTCCACAACGCAAGCGCCTACTTCTTCCTCTTCTTCTTCTTCCCCAGATAGAATGGTTTTCAGACCATCTACTGCAGATGGTGATAACTCTGTCAAAGGTACACATTATCATGATGTTAATGCAAACTACTTTTTGGAGAGAGCTGCATTGATTGAGCCCAATGCTAGAGCCGTTGTGCATAAGGCGGCTAACGGCGAGAATGTGACTTATACTTACCAACAGTTACACAAACGGGTGTCAGCTTTGGCGAACTTCTTTAAGCAGCATGGATATAAGCGAATTGCTGTTTTGGCTCCTAATACCCCTGCTCATTTAGAAACAATGTTTGCAGGTGTTGCTGCTGGCGGTATAATTATGGGTTTAAACTACCGTCTGAAGAAACGAGAAATCGAGTTCATGCTTGATCTTGGAGAAGCTGACATTGTCATTGCTGATAAGGAGTTTGCGCATTTGGTGGATTCCAACAAACGTACTGTTCTGATTGACAGTGATTGTGCTGGCATGGATCCTTCTTGTGAATATTCTAAAGCTGTCGACTGGGGCATGACTCACGATTTGGAGTCTTTCCGATTCGCTGAACATGATGAAAATGATCTTTTGGGTCTCTTTTTCACTAGTGGAACCACTGGTAATCCTAAAGGTGTCGAATACACTCATCGTGGCGTCTATTTGGCTGCTATGGCCAATATCATTGAATCTGGTATGAATTCACAGGATATTTTCGGTAGAGGAAGATGTCATTATCTATGGACTCTTCCAATGTTCCATGCTGCTGGTTGGACATGTCCTTATGCTGTAACTGCAGTAAGAGGTACTCATTTCCTGTTAAGAAAGATAGATCCTGATTATATCTGGGATCTGTTCAAGAACGAGAAAATCACCCATTTCAACGCAGCACCTACTGTTAACTCCATGATACTTAATAGTCCTAAAGCAGAGAAGCTGGACCATATTATTAGGGTCATTGTAGCCGCATCACCTCCTTCACCTACTTTGTTTGAGGACATGTTAGCTCATAATCTTCACCCTGTTCACATGTACGGTCTAACTGAAACTTACGGACCTTTCACAAGAACATATTTCCGAGAGGAATGGAACGGTCTGCCAAAGGAAGAAATTGCAAAGCTTTTGGCTCGTCAAGGACATTCTTTTATCACATCTCAAGAACTGCGGGTAGTGGATGAGAAGTTCAACGATGTGAAGCAAGATGGCCAGCAAATTGGAGAAATTGTTATTAGGGGTAATCTTGTCACTAAAGGATATCATAAGAATGCTGAAGAAACCAAGAAGCAGTATGACCAATGGTTCAGATCCGGCGATTTGGCTGTTTGGCATTCTGATGGTGCTATCCAGGTTCTCGACCGAAAGAAGGATATCATCATCTCAGGAGGAGAGAACATCTCCTCTGTGGCTGTCGAAGCAGAAATCGTCACATACCCTGGAGTGTACGAAGTGGCTGTTGTTGGTGTTCCTAATGAGAAGTATGGAGAAGTGCCAATAGCATTTATCACGATGAAAGATAAGACAAAGGAACTTCCTAAACAGGAAGAGATGATTGCTTATCTTCGTGAGCACATGGGCCATTATCAGGTTCCTAAGCGTATTATTTTCGTTGATGAGCTTCCCAAGACTTCAACTGGTAAGGTGAAGAAGAACGTTTTACGTGATGAGTTCAAGGAAAAGTATAGTACTTTATAAATCTGTAGGATATCATAACATTGATGTGTGCACCTTAGCATAAAGGAGCACTCCTTTTCCCCCCCTCTCTCTCTCTCGACCTCCAGCTCAGGTCATCGGCTCTCTTCGGTCGCCTGCTGCCTTCACTTCCAGTCTACCTTACCCCTTTTAATTAATCACACTCTCCGCTTGCTCCTACATAAGTGGTATTTCTTTTTCGAGTATTATCCAGTTTTTATGGCGAGTTATCATCATCATCATCATTATTATTGTATTTTACGTCCTGATATGTTGAAGTATGTTACGAGAAAGTAGTATGTAGGCTATTCGGCAGCCATATCATCAATGAGGTAGGAAAAAAATATCCAACACAATATTAAGCCAATTAACACATTTAATGAACTTCAACATTATTACTGGAAAATAAGAGTAAGAAACAGATATGAAGACTCGAATTATATTTCTAAAAGTTCTTCACTGTGTTCTTCTCTGATTCTAGACTCTCACGGTCTTACAAGCTATATCGTGGTATACTTAATACAAAGATATACTATCTTTCCAAGTATTTTCATTATCTAAGATTTGATCTTTTGAAAGAGAATTTCAATAGATTCTGTATCTAAAGAAGTTTCAATGATATCGATTGATCTGCCAAATGCAGATCAATCGATATGATGATCATATATGCCATTACGTAAGAAAATATTACATAATCAGTTACGTAAATTTATTATATAATCATAGTTCAATAATTACGTAAGCATTACTAGAATATATACACATTGATTTTATTTCTGTCAGCTACGGCCATATCCAGGTGAAAATAAGACTTCCCGTCCGATCAGTCCTATTCAAGCACCTGAGAGCCTTACTCAGTACTGTAGTGGGTGACCATACGGGAACAGAAGGTGCTGTAGTTTCTTACTTTTTGCATTTATTAATATTTTTTTGCGTAGAATGAATATCGACGCATCTTAGTTATTATTTTATGTTATTATGGTTCTATACTAGCAGTTTTTGTTTTGTTGTGTCGTTGTCATGTTTCTATATCATGGTGTTGATTAGGAATATAGAGTATTTCTACATACTAATATATGCTCTTTAGAATAGCAGTAAAAGGAGCACTCCCCTTCTCTCTCTCTCGACTTCCAGCTCAGGCAGCTTCAGACTTCACTTCAGACTTCACTTCAGACTTCACTTCAGACTTCACTTCAGACTCAGCTTCAAGCTGAACCTCAGGACTAACCTCAAGCTCAGCTTCAGGCTCTTCCTTTTTAACATCTTCAGAAGCACTGGCAGTTTCAGAAGCCGACTGTGAAGTACTGTCCACAACAGTGAGCTTCTCAGCAGGCTTTCGACCTTGGAAATTCTCCATCTTGAAAACTCGATGCAAAAGCTCTTGAACATCTTCTTTTGACAACATCAAGTTGGTAGAGCCTTTTCCTTTCCACAGAGGATAGATCCAATAATCTTCTTCAGAAGAAATGGATTCTGGAATAGGGATTCTAATAAATGCACAGCCTTCAGAAAGCTTGACGATTTGGTCCTTCAACTTGGCGTCGATTTCCTCCAAACGAGCAAACCTTGGGAACGTCTCAAGACACAGATCTTTCAAAGTTTGTGTGGAAGATGCTGTGACGGTTCTAGATGGTCCTAAGAAGGGGAAAATCCGGTCGAGTCCTTCGCTTTGGACTCTCCACTTGCAATCACCTTCATTTTTCTGCTGGGCAAACATTCGGATACCAGAGTAGACAAATGATAATTTTGTGTCATTCAATGATATTATAGGTTTCAGACACGGTGCAACGTAATAGATGGTTCTTACCGGATCACCAGTAGCATTTCTAACCAGCATACTATCTTTAGGGAATTTGTCGGAGACTTCATAGAACTTCCAACAAGTCTTAAGAGTCTCGTTTTCTGGTGACAAAAAGATAAACGGTTCTTCATTGGCATCTCTAGGAAGCCTTTCCTTTTTGGCTTCAGCAGTTGGGGCTTCGCTTGGTTGCTTTTGTGTAGGTTCTTCAACAGGAGACTCTAACTTGACTCTCTTGGCTGAAGGCTCTTCTACCTCAATAGATTCAGCCTTCTTCTCGAAAACAGAAATGAAAAATCCGCCAGTATCTTGTTGATGCTGATAAACTCGAATGCATCTGTCAAGATTAAATCTCTCAGCCTCTTCTTCTGAAGGAGCAAACCAACTTTGAGTAAGGCCATTTCCTTCTTCATACTTTTCATGCCAAACTTTATCCTTAGTTTGAACCTTCCATTTACTTATACCATTCTTTCTGACCAATCCAGGAAGCCTATCGGAACAATCGACCAAGCTTACTGAGTCACCATACTTTCTTAATGCTTCTGCTACAACAGCCTCGTTTTCAATGGGGTTCAAAGAGCAGGTACTATAGACCAATCTGCCACCGGGCTTCAGCATTTGGATACCTCTACTCAAGATGTTTACTTGAGTAGGATGTAGTCCAAGTCCAGCACCAACGGACCAGTCTTTCCAAACATTGACGTTTTTTCTCATTGTGCCATCACCAGCACAAGGAACATCACACAAGACTCGGTCAAATCTGAGGAAGCCGCCGTCAGCAGATTTGATTTTGGGGAAAAACTGAGCATCATGATTAGTCACCAGCAAATTAGGGGAGTTCAGTCGTTTCACCTGATGTACCAACATATGTGATCTTTTGTAGTCACTGTCATTAGCAACGACAAATCCACTAACAGACCGACCCGATTTGTCATCAGACGTATGTAAACTCTCAATCAACTGAGCAGTCTTTGATCCAGGGGCAGCGCAAAGATCAATGACCGAATGATGTGGCTTAACATCTAACAACAAAGGAGGAATCATCGAGACAGCTTCCTGACGACTGGTGTTGCCGACTTCGGTTTCTACCACCAGAAATCGCTGGAACTTGGAGAACTGTTTGTTTTTTCGAATCACTTGTTTGGCTACTCTGAATTGCCAAGCCAGATTGTCAGGGTACCAACTCAATGGTTTAGGAGCTTCTAGTTTTTCACCTTCATATTCCAAACCTTCAAGTTCAGGGATATAATTTTCTTCAATGGCTCGAGATACTTCATGAGCATGTCTTCCAGTACCTGTAATTCGGAATGTCAAAGGTAAGTCAGTTTGGCAGGCTTTTTTGAAATCTGCCCATTCATTCTCAGGGATCAAATCCAATTCTTTATAGTAAGCTTCCCAGGTAGGGTTTTCCTTCTCAATATTAGTCCAGTTGGTTCTGGACTTTTTGAAATGACCACCTTTTCTTCCTTTACCCATTTCAGTCAAAAGTTTCTGGAAATATTTGAGAATTTGTGTTGTCTATCTCGAGGTAGACTTTAAAGTGAAAAAAAAAAATTTCTGTCCAAAAAAAAAAAAAGAAAAAAAGAACAAAAAGTTGACAAAGTGTGCGGCTGACTCGCAGCGGCTAAATTCCACTCACATTGACTAGAAAATTAGCAGAAGTAAAAAAAACACGGGGGCTTAAAGAGTCATCAACAACATCTTTTTTTGCCATATAAAAGCCTGTTTTTAGCGGAAAAAACATATATTTACAATGGCTGATATTGATCCTCATCTCGTTGAAGCTGAGGACTCTACTAGAGTCGTTAAAGATGTTCTGGCAGGTACTTGCGGGGGTATCGCTCAGGTGCTTACAGGGCAACCGTTTGATACAGTCAAAGTTAGACTTCAAAGTGGAACCGGGTCTAGTAGTGCTATGGATGTGGTTAAAAATCTGATCAAAAATGAAGGGTTTGCCGGATTTTATAAAGGTACTCTGACACCTTTGATCGGAGTTGGGGCCTGTGTTTCTATTCAGTTCGGTGTTAATGAGTTTATGAAAAGATATTTCACGGCTAAAAACAGGGCTGATGGCCATGCAGTTACTTCTCTTACAAATGGTCAGTTTTATGCCTCGGGAATGGCCGCAGGCGTGGCTAACGGTGTTCTTGCATCTCCAATAGAGCATATCAGAATCAGATTGCAAACCCAAACCGCAGGCTCCAAACTATACAATGGACCTATTGATTGTATTCGCAAGATTACACAACAGTCTGGAGTATCTGGATTGTTCCGAGGTATCATTCCTACGTTGATTCGAGAAGGACATGGCATGGGCGCTTACTTCTTAACTTTCGAAGCGCTGGTCAAACATGAACAGCATAAACATAACACTTTAAGAGCCGATATCCCCGGATGGAAATTATGTATGTTTGGTGCACTTGCTGGGTACTCAATGTGGTTCACATCTTACCCTATAGATGTGGTAAAGTCAAAGCTACAGACCGACTCCTTGAACAAGTCTCAGCAAAGTTATAAGAATACTATTGATTGTATCAGAAAGATATATGCTACCAATGGCATCCCAGGATTCTTTAGAGGCTTCCTACCTACGATTTTACGAGCAGCACCTGTGAATGCGTGTACGTTCTATACATTTGAACTAGCCATTAGATTCATGGGATAGTTTAATTAAAAGCTGACTAAGCTAATTTCTAAATAGTATGTACACTATTCTAATGATCATCTTCAAGCCGTCTTAGTAGATAATCCACTTCTACGACTTTTGTCAAAGGAATAATGATATCCCTATAGATTTGTACTACGTGGTCAGGATTGACTCTTCCTTGAGCTCTTTGGCTCCATTTCAACGTAGGGTCTATTCCATATGTTTCTGCTTTAAGACGCAGTCTTTCCAATACTTCTTGTTCAACAATTTCATTGGTAATTGCCTTATCAATGCCTTGAGCATCGCCAGCCTGAATCAGCTTCGTGAACCGCTCTTTTTCAGACCTGAACTTCGATTCCGCAACAAACTTGCCGAAATGCACTCTTCTAGAGATGGCCTGCAATGTTTCTATATCGCAACATGTCACACTACCCAAGTTCTCTGCTTGCTCACCAGTATTAGCTGCAACCAAAGGAACAATCGTCCTAACATAACATTCCTTAATCTTGTCATTCACATTGACTTCCTTCTGATATTTGGCTAATACCTGTGGGTATTTAATAGAAGGCAAAATAGGTTTTTCTAATTCATTAGGGAAGAAGGGAACCTCATCCGGCGCTTCATATCGTCTTACTTTGGCTATAAAGTTAATATCATGGGTCTCAAACTTCAACTACAGCCATCTACCATATTTACGTACAATGTGTTTTCTCAATTTGAATAATAAACCAATCCAAGAAACTTCCTTCGAAATCTGGAATAGGGATTTTGCCAGGAATATAAACCGATGGTGACTCAAAGAACTGGCCGCGCTCGATGAGATTGAACACCAGTGTCTCCTCCATACGGATCAAGCTTTCACGGATATTATTTAAATTAAGTATTGTTTCTTCGTTGGTAAAGTCCATTGTTATGTTTAATATTTGGCGTTAATAAGGAATAAAAGAGGAATTCGAGATTGTCGTAGTTTATATGCTTTTTACCCTAAGAGTGAGAATGTCAGTCAGAATGAAAAATAACGCAGAACTAGAGAAGAGCAGCACAAAAGAACAATAAAACCCGCAAATCATTTTTTACAATTGGAATTGAAACTTCACTATGATAATATTTCAATGCTTTAAATTTAATTATTTAATATGTATCTTGTAGAGTTATCTAATACTTATATACCGTACTTGAAAATGCTTACATAAGATCGGACTAATCCAAAATAGTCACGTGCCAATTCCATCAACACCCTACTCCGCCGTCCCTATATTCCTTGAAATAACGACCATATAACCATTTCATACTCCAAATATTGTCCCTTCAAATTTAAAATGCAATCACAGTCTTGAATTCCACTGTGATTTATGCTTATGCTATGTGAGCATTCGATTCTGCTCATGTCTTTGAATGATTGCTAAGATCTAGTGAAGTCAAATTCCCACCTTCTTCCGAGGATAATAACGGTTCATCAGTTGGATTAATCGGATTATCACCTGAAGAATAACGGCTGTAATACATGGCTTCATCTCGATTACGTAAAAACCGCACTAGACGGTCTTCCTGCGACACACCTAAGCCATAATTGGATTTTGCACGGAGTACATTTAGTTGTGCAGCCATGGTTTGAAGCTCCGCTACTTCTGCCTTTTGAGTCGATTTTTTGATAAGCCAATAGACTTGGGCTGCTCCGTATAAGACTGTAGCTACTGACACGAGGATAACTAAGCGCATTCGATTTTCATGCAACTGACGCTGTAGGTCCTCATCATCCATATTTTTCTTAGCTTCATGTTCATAACCTTCATATGGTCCACGATTATAGAAATGTGAGGATGCACCAGAGTAATAGCCTTGAGCATAGCCTCCGGTTGCTGTTTCAGAACTGAACCCCGTTGTCGGGCGCGACGAAGTTTGCCGCGCATCGAAATCATAAACTCTTCTTTTATTCTCATCTTTGAGAATTTCATATGCAGCCATTAGCTTCTTAAATCTCTCACTCCTGGTAGTTGGAGATACTGAAGACATGGAATCAGGGTGATATAGCTTTGCCAGCCTCAAATATAACAGCTTGACATTCTTCTGATCAATGTTTCCACCTCTTGTTAAACCGAATATCTCATAAGGACTAGGGTTTTTGGTTTCCGGCCAAGGAGGAAGTCCTTTATTGTCAGCGCTTATCAGCTTGCTAATATGGAAGGCTCTATGTTTCAAGCAGTGACAAGATATGCATACTGCTGAACGTTTTGTTCCGAGTCTTTGCAATACTGGAAATCCTATCTCAACATTTCCCACAAATTTTAATGCCATTATAGGAAAGAACAAATGGTTTTTGTTGAATATTCAAAGGATCGATTTTGTTGGTGCAAGTAAATCACAAGCTTCCAAAGAAACGAAAAGACGAAAATGCTTCCGCCGTGCGGCTTCGTGCGGCTTCCGGCTTCTACCCAGAATATTTAGCGATGCCCCTGCACATCACTTAACTTGGATTGATCCCTGTTTATAAATATATATAGTTAGAACTCACATAATGGAGCACCAGCAAACTCATATAGCGTATGAAGATATAGGAATGTTTGTATTCAAACGGTACAGGCCCAAAGCCACACTTGGAAAGGGTACATATGGAACTGTATGTTCTTTTGTCGACACTTTGAATCCTAATGACCGACCCATAGCCATTAAGAAGGTCACCAATATTTGGGACTGTGACGTTCTTCTAAGACGATCTTTAAGAGAGTTGACATTGCTCAAATATTTTAGAGGACATAGTAACGTAAGCCTGCCCCATTTTTGCCGCTTAATACCGCTTTACTCTACTAACATCTAGATTGTCACATTATTGGACCTTGACATGGTATCATGTGCTCCTTATACTGGATTATATTGTTATCAGGGTAGATACCCCTTTTTTGAATTTTTTCCGGATATACCCGACTTATACCTAGGATTGTTTACCGGATATACCCGATATATACCTAGGATTACCCTTAAAATAACTTTGTACTAACATCCAGAACTCATGGATTTTGATCTAATGTCGGTCATTAAAGGACCTATGAAGCTTACTGATGCTCACGTGATTAGCCTGGCTTACCAATTGGTATGCGGAGTCAAATATATTCATTCTGCTAACATTATCCATCGAGATTTGAAACCAGGTAATATTCTTGTGAACAAGCTGGGCCACTTGAAGATTTGTGACTTTGGCCTGGCTAGATGTGCCGCCTCGTTGTCGCCTTCACAAAGGCATTTGACTGATTATGTTGCTACCCGTTGGTATAGAGCACCAGAACTATTGCTTGTGACTCGAAGTTATGGTTTACCTGTTGATATGTGGGCAGTTGGTTGTATTCTTTGTGAACTTGTAGGCCGAAGACCTCTTTTCAGAGGTAAAGATCAGCTCGACCAAATTCGCAAAATAATCCATGTTATAGGTCTACCACCCAAAGATTGGCTTTGTAAGAGTTATTCAAAGAAGCTCTCCGAATTTCTGCTCGTTTGTTTCCAAGATTGCCACCAAGAGTACTCTTTGAAAGCTTTATACCCCCAGACTTCGGCAATGTATATGGAGCTGTTGTATTCCTTATTGCAATACCAACCCACGAAAAGACCAACTGCCGAGGAATTGCTAAACTTCCCCTACTTTGCTCCGATTCGCAATGCTGGTAGCGAACCGTCCATGTCATGTTCTATAGACTTCCGCTTCGAATCCTTGACAGACGTTACTGATCTTCAAGCTGCACTCCATCATCAGATCAAGTCTTTTCGTAACATGGTGAGAGTATTCTAGAAAATCGAAGTCCAATTGTTTTCTTGCTACCAAAATGACATAAAAGAAGTAATAAATCAATCTCCGATCAATGTCTGTAGTTTCAAATGGCTTTTCTGTTGTTGTAGGTTGTCGTATAATTTCGGTATCGGCTTACGTAAGCCATCTGTTCTCCCGCACTTCAAACTCTCTCCTATCAGTAACAACATCAATAAGGCAATCATCACAAACATATATACATCCAAGATATGGGCGGTCAGCTGTCTTTAATTACACCTACGGCTGCTACAGTGTCTATAGATGCTTATGTCCTAGAATTAGGCGATATTCAATACGAGAGAAACCTCGGCAATGCTAGGTTCCTCAAAACTATTCTAGGGTCAAAGAGGAACACTGGTCTAGTAGCTGTCAAAGTATTTATCAAATCATTACAAGAGGAGAGTCTTGAATCAATCTCAAAACAGTTGATAGATTGTAGAAAGAGACTTGCCAAAGTGGCCAATGCTGTTGCGTATGACAGGGTGGTTGAAACCGACCGAGCAGGTTACTTGGTTAGACAATATTTCAAAGCCAACTTGTACGATCGTATAAGCACCAGACCCTTTCTTGAAAATGTCGAGAAAAAATGGATCACATATCAACTGGTCAAAGTTTTGAAAGATTGTCATGATTTGGATGTTTTCCATGGCGATCTCAAGACCGAGAACATCATGATTACCTCTTGGAACTGGGTTTATCTCACTGATTTCGCTCCGTTCAAACCGGTATTTCTTCCGCAAGATGATCCGTCTCGGTTCTCCTTTTTTTTCGATACTTCTATGAGAAGGTCATGTTATGTTGCACCTGAAAGGTTCTTGTCTGAATCCGAGGTTGATGCTAATCTCAATGGCATATTGTCCGAAAAAATGGATGTATTTTCTCTTGGATGTGTGATTGCCGAGCTGTTCCTTGAAGGAAGCCCCATTTTTTCATTAGCACAGCTTTTCAAGTATAAACGAGGCGAGTATACTCCTTCTTTGAATGGCGTAGGTGATCCTGCTGTAAAAGAACTGATCAGCAATATGATTAACCTAGATCCTTCAAAAAGACTATCAGCGAAGGAATACTTGGATAAATTCAGCAACAAGATATTCCCGCCGTACTTCAAATTCCTCCATGCATATATCCAAGAAGTTATGAAGCCTATTGAATCTTTTGACAAGCTTGATAGTAACACTAAAAAAATGATCTCAGATAACCGAATTCTCAAGATCTACAACGACTATCAAGAAATATCGAACAATCTGGGATTCAAATATGAAACACAGGAGGTCCAAGACTTACCAGACGAAAGTTATGTTATTCCTGTACGGTTGGATCTTCCTGGAATGAAGCACTGGGTTCC
Organism: Daia tannicola; assembly: GCA_030569095.1. Classification (NCBI taxonomy): domain Eukaryota; kingdom Fungi; phylum Ascomycota; class Dipodascomycetes; order Dipodascales; family Trichomonascaceae; genus Daia; species Daia tannicola. Next base: position 143,777 of record JAJMJQ010000020.1, on the reverse strand, counting down.
TGTTTACAAAGCTGGTGTATCGACTGAGGATAACGGTGCTTTAATGATATTAGCAATGGTAACATGTTCTTTGCGATCAGCATCTCGTTCCTCAAGCAAAGTGAAAGCCTGTGATTTGATACTGGCATTAGGCGAACAAGTGAATGATGAAGCCAAGATTGATAGATGTCTTCCGTATCTTGTTGGTCTCTTGGATGATTCTTCAGATAATGTCCAGATGATGGCAATAAGATGTATCACACATCTTTTAGCATTAGTGACATCTATCCCTCCACTGCAGGAGAATATCTTTTCCGAGTATCTGTTGCCACGATTCACTATTATTCTAACAAAGTCTTCTGAGTCCGTTAGAGCAACCTATGCATCTTGCCTGCCAACTTTAGCTCAAACAGCCGCAAGCTTCTTAGATATGGGACAGGTTCTACGAGCTACCGGTATTCCAGTTGAAGGAGACCAGAATGGCCTAGACCAGAGCTCTGCCACACATGACCTCGCATCATTCGATTTGCTACGACAGGAGCTGTTGTCTGATGTCGAGGCTCAGGTGCGATCTTTACTATCTGATAGCAGTAGGGAGGTCAAACGATCTTTGTTGAGATGTATATCACCGTTATGTTTTTTCTTTGGCCGTCAAAAGACCAACGATATCATATTAAGCCATTCCATCACTTTCTTAAACGATAGAGACCCTTTCTTAAGACTGGAACTTTTTGAAAGTATGATTGGAATCGGCCCATTCATCGGAAACCTGGGTCTCAAAGAGTACGTGATACCTTTGATGTTACAGACTTTGACAGATCCGGAGGAATTTGTACTACAAAAAGTATTACAAGCAATGGGAGCATTTTGCGATATGGGCCTGATATCCCTTGAAATGATATGGTCCATATTGAAGGAGTGTGCCAAATTCATTATTCACCCGAACAATTGGATTCGAATCTCAACTCTTGGCCTGGCTTCCTCAGCTACTCGTTGGATGACTTCCGCTCAAATCCATTGTATTTTGATGCCGATTTTAAGACCTTATCTCGAATGTGAGATAATCGATTTTTCCGAAGCTAGCCTTCTTGAAAATGCGAAACAACCTTTGCAAAGGCCTATATACAATCTTACCATGACTTGGGCCACCAAAGCCCAAAAATCGATATTCTGGAAAGATACACAGCGTGGATCATTGAAGGGAAATCGGTCGAAAGATGGTAAATATGTATCAAAAAATCATAGACATGCACTATCAACTGAGGATGAAGCATGGTTGACGAGATTGAAAGAAATTGGACTCAGAGAAGATCAATTGTGGATGCTTGCAGATTTTAAGGATTATATATATAGTGTCGCATCTTTAAAAACTGCCAAAGCCGGAATAGAGGATACTCAGACCATGCATGTGAATCTACAATCGCTAGGTGCATTTCCTAATACTGTTTTCTTTGAACCTCAGATGGACAAAGAGCAAAGTATGAAGCAGTCCAACAAATTTGGAAGTTATTCGGGAAATAATCCCTATGTTTGCAAATTACTTGAAAGTCAGCTGACAAGTACAGTTTCACATGACAAGTCTTTGTTCGGACCTCAATGCGAGCCGTTCAACCCATTGAATCTCAGTGGTAGTTCGCATGTTTCCCATCTCAGGAAGAAGAAGGGGCATCCTCTGGGAATTTTGGTTTCTTCTTTTGAAGAGCATTTGGGAGCCATCAATTCAATTGTCATTCCTGTCGACCACAATTTCTTGGTGTCTGCCTCAGATGATGGTTTTATCAAGATATGGGATGCTTCGAGACTTGAAAAGAATGTGATCAACAACTCAGTGCAATCTTTCGACTGTGGCTCTCCCGTAAAATGTGTTTGCTTTGTTGCCAATACTCATACTATTGTATGTGCCACTGAGGATGGAATGATCAACTTTATCAGGATTGAGTTCAACGCTTCAACAAGAAGATATCGTAAACTGTCTCTTGTACATCAGTTTCAACTTACAGAAGAGAAGGAATACGCTGTTTCTATGTCAACTAACACCATAAACAGCATGATATCCTCTTCTTTTTCTTTATTTATCGCTACTAGTGAGTCTAGATTGTTGATTTTCAACCTCAATACTTTGACTGTGGATTCGGCTATGCATAATCCGCCTAGTCATGGTTATATAACATCTATGGCAGTGGATCCCAGGTCATCTACTTGGATTCTTCTTGGTACATCTCGAGGAATTCTGGATTTATGGGATATTAGATTCAAACTTAGGGTCCGGTCATGGGGAATTAATGGAGGCACCTTGCCAATAACGAGTTTAACTTCGCACCCAAAGAATGAGAAATATGTATGTGTAACAGGAGGTGTTGCTCAACACGCTGATATGAGTGTCTGGGATATTGAATCAGTGGAATGTAAGGAAGTGTATAGAGCTGGTACTTTTCAAAGCATTGGATCTCAATACAATGCTGTCAATGTGGACAGAATCTTGCAAGAAACCAATGATCGTCCAACACTCACTAAGTTGTTTATGGATGAGGACTTGTTATCATCATTGGCCAGTAAATCGTCTACAATGCTTTGTAGTGCATCTGGTTTAGATTTTGATGATCTCTCATGCGATGGTACAACCAACAACAACACACAGAAGAAACCGTTTGTGATTACTGGGGGAAGAGACAAAAACCTTAGGTTCTGGGATTTACAGGATCCTGATGCCTCTTTGGTTGTTAGTGGACTCAGACTGGACTCTGAAAAAGGCTCGTATACTGTTCATCAGTCGTCAATTAAACTGATAAACGAAAAGCTCATATCCACTACTCAAGTGAACAGATCCAACATGGAAAGACTCCCAAGAGCCAGTGTGATAACATCAGACCAAGTCGACCTTGGAAGAAATCATCATTCGGCCATAACTACGGTTTGCTATCTCAAGAAACCATATGATTTGATTGTATCTGGTGACCAGACTGGGGTAATTAAAGTATACATGTGAGCAGGATTGAAATCAGGTCAGGTCAGGTCAGGTCAGGTTTATTTATTATTTTTTATAGCATTGCATAAAGCATACTTTTAAAAGAAGCTTCAATTATATAAAACAGAAGAGAAAAACAAAAAAGATTAGCCCTATATAGGGTTTCGTATATATATTCTTTCTGTTCAAATATTTAAGAAAGATGCTCGTACTTGAAGTTACCCGGAAGTCACCAACCGAACACCACTTATCGAAATAACCATCAACACCCTGCCCCCACCGATCAGATACCTAAGACCAAGTTAAACCAAGTTGTTTGAGCACCCGAGAGTTATCACAGAAATGTCATTAAGGCCGCCTGTGGATCCCACGGGTGGAATATCCCGAAGACTCTCTAACAATATGCCTACTCCGGAGCAGAGTTTGGTTGATGAAGCCAAAATTGACGCGCTTATTAGAGATATAGGTGTGAATTTCAAAGACTTACTGGCAGATGATGCCAACACTCTTGAAACAGCATTAGCTTTGATGGATACAAGTTCAATTGGAAAGAATCGATACCAGGGAAACTTTGATGAGTTAAAACAGAAGCTACAACAAACGTTGAAGTACCATGTTGATAAAAACTACCATGGCTTCAACACTGCCATTGGCTCTTACCGTACTGTGGTTCAATCAGTAACTGATTCACAAAACAATGTCAATACTACCAGAGAACTTCTAGTGAAGGCAAGAGGTGATTTGGCCACTAGACGGCCCATGTTGAAGAACCTAAGACAAACATCTTTAAAGTACAAACAAATGGTGGAAATTATAGATATGGTGGATTCGTTAAAAAATGTCCCTGATACGTTAGAATCGCAGATTTCACAGAAAAAGTTCTTATCTGCTTATGATACGCTTACGAAAGCTACACTGACACTGGATAATGAGAACCTTGCTCAAATCAATGCTCTTCAGCCAATTCAAACATACATTATATCACATGAAACTGCATTATACAACATTCTATTAGACGAATTGTCTGCTCATTTATACCTAAAATCTCCTTATACAGAGAATCTATGGAGTGCCTATTCGTCATTAGGTGCTGATAAAATCCACAATCTAGAGCATGTGGTCGAGGATAAGATCAAGTTTGATTTGTTCAAAGAAACGGCATCATCTTATTCGGGATCATCTGTTTTGAACGACTTCTTAGCTAATTTCGACAGAACCAAGCCCTTAACTGAGGATTCCAAGAAAAATGCCGAATCTGACTCTTATAATTATATCAGACTTTTGATCGAGACTCTTGCCAAGATGAACCGAATGTCAGCTGCTTTCGACATTTTACGTAAAAGACTGGCAACTGAACTACACACATTGATAGACAAAACTATCCTGGAAGTAAAGTTCAGATCACCGAAAAACTACAAGGAAGTGAACAAAAGAAAGCAGATAGACGTCTTTAAAGATTTTGAAGAAGCAAACAATCAAGTGAGGTTATCTATCTTGCAGGATTTCATCTGGACAATATATTCAAAGCTGACGGCTGTGTTACAAGCACATCGGGTTATATTCGAGGTAGTACAAGGTTTGTACGAGAGACAGATGAATAACCAGAAAATGAGTGATGCTGAGTTACTGGAATATGATATATTTGGAGTGTACAGAGTTATTGAAGACGTGATTCAATCTTTGTTGTACAGTTATATCAACGATCCTAACTCTAATTCTCCTACGGCAAGCGGAGTCTCTAATGATTTTGACAGCCCAATGCAGTTAACGCGCAGCTCCAGAAACAGAAACAGACCTCTTTTCAAATTCGACAATGTGGATTATGAAAGACCGGATTACCTTGATGAATTCGAGAAGTTGCACAAGACATTAGAGCAAAATGTTCCTGGATTACTTGCTCAGACACCTACGGGATCATTTAAACAACGTCTGATGCCTTTTGCACCGTCAGGATTGTCATCATCACATGAATTGTTGATTCGACCTGTTGTCTTCAATATACGTGCTTTACTGGAGCCCACAGTAGTATTTCTGCAAAGATGTAAAAGTATTTTGCCTGCTACACAGAGACAAAGAAGCAAATCTAGCGATGCATTTTTGGATGACTTCCTTGAAAAGTATTTCCTTCCCCAGCTAGAGCGGTCTCTAAAATTCTCGTTCCAAGAGATTATGACTGGGCCTAATGCATTCATACCAGATGCCCAATGGTCCAAAAAATCCAAGAAACCTATACTTAATGGTTTCCTCAACTACATTAGGCTTTTACAGACTGCTTGTCATCTCATGAATACAGGGTTCATGTATAGAGAAAAGTATGCATCATTGATTATCAGTACTATAAATTGGCTGTCGCAAAACCTGCAAGATAAATATCAAGGAATGGTTGAGATAAGCACGGACGATGAATCAAACAAATCAAAAACAGCCAAGAAACTTGCAGCAGTTATGTTAGAGCCTCAAGGAAAACTTCGTGACCTTCTGGATACTTTGGCTCATAATTCATTAGCTCACAAGGATGCTCTTCTGCATGAAGAGGCAATGATGTTTGTAAGCAAGAGAAGGAGTCAAAAAGCCAACAATGGGGCTATTAATTTATCTGATCTGCTCGATATTGATATTTATTATACCATGGCAATTTTAGCCACGAGTTTGAGATGGACGATTGTCAAGCTGCAGAAGATTAGAAGAGTCGCGCCAGATGAGACGGTCAAAACTTCTCCAAAGGATGAAAAATCAACGAGCAATTCTCTGCAAACAAGAATGCGTAAAAGATGGACTCTTCTTGAAGTATCCACAGCCAATTCGGTAGCTACTTCTACCGGAGTTCCAGAATTATCGCATATAGATCCGTCGGTAGTTGACTCCTCTCGGCTTATACTTAGAGGAAAGTCTTTAGAAGAGTTTGATGCTGCAGTGAAAAACCTAGAAAGACTAGCAGATTTATGTGTCATGACACTAAGAACAGATATCCGACTGAGAACACTTTATTATATGGACAAAACATTCTGCGAAGGCGACTACTATCTGGATTCCAACAGTGATGAACGAGACGCATATATTGGTGCTCTTGATTCGGCCATCATCAAATGTGATGATAATATGAGCGAGTCGTTAACAGGACAAGATCGTGATTTCTGCTTCTTAGGATTGTCATCACTCATGAACGAGCTTCTGGTGAAAGAAGCCGACTGTATCGAAGCCATCAACAAGAATGGCTACACTAAGATGCAGTACAACATATTGGCTCTACAGCAGATGTTGAAGTCTATAGTCAGTGATCCTAACGAGGTAGATTTTTCGAGAGCAGGTTCATTCTACAAACTGGTGAACCTTTCTCCTGCACAGCTATTTGATTTGGCAAAGAAGAAGCCGAAAGGATTTGATTGCGATGATTTCAAAGTTCTGAACAAGTTGATCTATTCAGCTATTGTCAAGCAGCATGAACAGAATAAGAATAGAGATGCTGCCAGTTCTGCCAAAAGTACGTGTCTCGAACAGCAGATGCGTATTCATAATATTTTCTACGGTTCTCTATAATAACATGTATATATTACATATATGAAATGATTGTTGATTTCTATGTCATTGCTAGACATCTTTCGTTCGTGGGAGTCTGGCGTATTTTGTCCAGTATTTAATGATCGCGCGCGCCTCACCAACTTCGTGATTGTAACATGAAGTACAACAATCAGCATGGCCCAAGATATTATTGAATTGTTAAGTAGTGACGACGATTTCACTATGGATACAGAGTAAGTGATTTAGGGATCTTATTGACAGTTTTGTTTTGCTAACTTTTAGACCTATTGTGATTCTTGATGGTGATGTACCGCGACCGAGATCTGCTGTTGATATGCCGTCATCTCCATGGAGAATGGATACTATGGGTCACGACACTATGGATCACGACATGGTTGTGGTTTCCTCAGATTCCATGGCATTAGATGCTGTCTATGATGTTGACAATGATAATGACGTCTTGATTCTAGGTGCATCGCAGGTATCAAAGAAACGAACACAATCATCATCCTCTTCAATTTCATCACCGATACGACCCACGAAAAACGCGAAGAATTCATATATAGCGAGCTCGCGCATTGGAGAAAGTTTTTCTACCAAAGATTTCTTGCCGGGTACCAGCGAATCCACAGGGATACGCAGTCTTGCCAGAGCTCTGAAATCGCGGTCTGAATCGCATATACAGTCCAGCAGAAGCGGAAAGAACCCGTTTCCAGGAAATACAGTGATATTGGATAGATACCAACGAGCCGGAAAATCGAAAAGTGGCGGTTCGCGTGACCTTCACATATCATCAAGTAGCGATATTCCAACACGAGTCCAATACGGCTCGTCATCATCACCTTTACCTGCAGTACCTAAGGTTAAACCGACTTCCTCTAAGGTGCAGAAATCATCAGCTCCATCTCTCTCTATTTCAGGCTCTAGAGAACCACTGAAAGCTGCTCACAAAATATTGCAGAAGCAAATGAGAGAAGAACAGCGGATCATGGAAAAAAAGATCCAGCAGGCGAACAGAAGGAGTGTTCCCAGATCGGAAAGAGTGAAAGAGATTATAGTCCTGTTTAATGAACAGATGAGTAGCACCGAATTGGCAAAGGACTTAAAGGAAGAGCTGTCTCTACAGGAGGTAACCTTGAAAATTTCTCAGAAATTGCCAACCTGTGCGGCAATCCATTTTCAACGACAAGTTACCTGTGAATACAATCAAGATAAAGGGATGTTTGTTCCTGTACCATATCGAATCGAAGAGGAGCAACAGGTGATCATATATAGTGATGTGGAGAGCGTGTTGAAGTATCTGACGGACAATGACTCTGCGGATCAGCATGTGAATGCTTTGAAAACAGCATTCCCCTATTATTCTATTATATACCTTATTGAGGGTTTTGCTAAACATGCTCGAAATGTCACTAATGCTGTCAGTCGTGATATTCGGAAACAAGTTCGAGACACTCTAGAGAGTGAGAATAGACCAGTCAGCTCGCGGCAGCAAAGAAATGATGAACATATTTCTTTTGACCCCACGAAAGCGAACCTGGGTCTAGCTCGCCTACAGGTTTTACACAATATCAAAATTTTTCATTCAAAGAACCCTGCGGAGACCCGGGAATGGATATCCAATTTCGCTATGGACATTGCTTGTATTCCGTATAACTTAAAGCATGTGAACTTGGACGATGCTTATGACGCTGGATACGTGAAATCGGGAACGGACGCAAGGGATACTACTGAAAAAGGTCTTACAGCTGTCAAGTATGTGACTCCGCGATTAGCCGGTGCAATAGCTGAAGTCTACCCGACTATGTATAGTATACTGCGCTCTGTTAAAAGGCGAGGAGAAGGCGCGCTTCTTGGCATTACGTTCAAAGACTCAAATAGGAAGGTGATGAACAAAAGCGTTTCTGACTCGTTGGCTACTCTTTTTAGGACAAAGAACCCCTCAGAGTTGCTTTTCGATTCGTGAGATGTTACCGACTATTCAGGCTAAGCCGTGATATTCAGCATATGCGTTCAGCGTATGTATTCAGTATACATATCAATGACAGGAGCAGCTTTTATGGTTATATCTATATCCGAAAATATTAAAGATTTTGTTTTTCGAAAGACATGGTATGATCGTGAGGTGACGACGATGTTTAGGAATTGAAGTGGCTGGTACTTATTACCTGGTTTTTGACAGCATCAAGGTGCTAATGTATGCAGCCACAACAACACATACAAAATATGCACAGGACGGGAGAGCTAGGGGAACAATTTCCATTTCTTCCCACAAACTGCTGCAGTTTTTTTGTTTCCGCATTGCTCTAGTGGCTCTGTTTGCTTTGTTGAGGCGTGGAGCCTCACGTTGTGCGGCTCAAATATTCAGGGGGCTGGTGTATCCATCAACATAAGAGGAAGACCCTGCGAAAAGCAAGCAAATTTAAAGCCAAGGGAGGAAATTGAGAAACAGAGTGGCTGGTATACTTAAAAGTTTACTCCTTTGTTCTCTTCGACTTTGCTTGTTGTGTAAACAAAGGAATCTTAAACCTTAGTATTGACGTTCTTCCCCAGGAAATGTCTAAAATTCCGACGCGTTGCCTCTCTAGTGAATTGTACAATAAATACCGGCAACTACTAGCACCGACCTGCATATATGGTCACATTGTACTGAAATCTAGCTTGAAATATGCATAAGTTACTTATTATGACGTTTCTTTTTTCTATGCGAAACTGAGGTGGTAGGGTCCACACAAACCGTTTTAGCTCTACTTCGGCTACAGAACAGCCGAAGATCTCAACGCTTTAATTGGCCTGTGCATAAAAATCTATGCTCTAAAGGCAATTCCAGGGACGATCTCTGTATTTGTATACTGTTTTCACTCTTTTATTTGCTTCTTGGTACAAGGAGATTTTGTTTTCTCTGGAACTATAAAAACGATGGAAAGTCGTTTCCGTGCCGTTGATCTTATTTTATTAAAATATACCAGTACCTATTGATAGAAACACTTAGAAGACGTGTTATAGCGATGTTGTCTTCATTAATAGCTCTCGCTGGACTTGCTTCATCGGCCGCAGCCTTTTCTGCATCTGGATCTGATAATATCGCTCTTTACTGGGGTCAAAACTCTGCAGGAGGAACATCCACTCAAGAAAGACTTTCTTACTACTGTGAATCAGATGCTGCCGATATTCTGATTCTTTCTTTCCTGACGACATTTTATTCCACTGATGATTTACCCGAAGTTAACTTCTCCAACGCTTGTTCCGACGGAAGTGATTTCGACGGAACCAGTCTGTTACAATGCCCGACAATCGCAGAGGACATTGCAACATGCCAAAGTCTTGGCAAAAAAGTGCTACTTTCTCTGGGAGGTTCTTCTGGATCTTACGGCTTTACTAGTGATGATGAAGCAGAATCTTTTGCCGATGAAATCTGGGATTTGTTTGGTGGAGGATCCAGTGATACTCGTCCATTTGGAACCTCTATTCTAGATGGTTTCGACCTGGATATCGAAGGTGGTTCCTCTACAGGTTACGGAGCTTTTGCCAATCAAATGTTGGTGAATTATGCTACTGATACATCCAAGGATTATTATATAAGTGCTGCCCCACAATGTCCTTATCCTGATGCTTATATTGGCGCAGCTTTGACCGAGGCTCCATTCGACTTCTTATTCGTACAATTCTACAATAACTATTGTGGCATGCAAGAATGGGAAGCTGATGATGCTAATGCCGATTTTAATTACGATTCCTGGGATTCTTTCGTCAAATCGTCTCTTAACCCTGATGCGAAGGTGTTCCTCGGTGTAGCTGGTTCCTCAACTGCTGCCGGATCAGGTTATGAATCGGCAGACACTGTTGCTCAGGCTGCCAATTATCTCCAAGACACTTACACCACCTTTGGCGGGGTTATGATTTGGGATGCTTCTCAGGCTTGGGCTAATGAGGTGTCTAATGTGAACTTCGCTGAGTCTGTCAAGAGTGCTCTTGTTGACGGTGAAACGTCCGAAACAACCACATCTCAGGCTGAAGTCATTGCCACTAGTTCTACTGAATATTCTTCTTCTGCTGCATCAACTTCTGCTGCGACATTTGTTGTGACCTCAGCAGAACCAGTTTCTTTTGCGGTAAGTGAACCAATTATTTCGTCCTCCAAGACAAGGTCCAGTTTGTTCGTCTCTAGTTCGGCATCATCATCTGCTGCTGTTGAGGCTACAAGTTCATCTGCTGCTGTTGAGGCTACAAGTTCATCTGCTGCTGTTGAGGCTACAAGTTCATCTGCTGCTGTTGAGGCTACAAGTTCATCTGCTGCTGTTGAGGCTACAAGTTCATCTGCTGCTGTTGAGGCTACAAGTTCATCTCCTGTCGTTGAGGCTACAAGCTCATCTCCTGTCGTTAAGGCGGTAAGTTCTCCTGTCGTCGAGGCTGCAAGTTCGTCTCCTGCCAGGGTGATTGCGAGCTCGTCTTCTGCTCAGATTGAGTCCTCCAGCTCTCAAATTGTGTCTAAACCATACGCATCATCTTCTGCCGCAGCTGAAGTTGTGTCCAGCTCATCAGTGGCTGCAGTTGTTGTACCAAGCACTTCAACAGCAGAAGTTGTATCTTTAAGTACATCTTCAGCAGCAGCTGCCATAGAAACCAGCACCTCTTCTCAACTATACCTCTACAGTTCTAGTACTGCTGCGAGTTCCAGTGTTGCTGCACCTGATAGCAGTACATTGGTCATCAAGACTAGTTCTGGTTCTGGATCACCAACCAGCTCCTATCCAATTTCTACCATCACTTCCACCATTCCTAATACCCAGACTGTTGCGCCAGGGGATGCTTCGACATCTCCAGTATCAGTGAAACTGAGCACTGTAACCACTACTGACGCGGCTGGCCACCCTGTGGTGATTGTATATCGAACCACTGTCATTACTGAATACTTGACAGAACCTAATGTTTACGTAACAGAATACTACTCGACACACGAAGATGTTGTCTATGCTACTGCAGTAGTAACTGTTAACTGATCAACCAATACCCTTTGCTCGCATTCAACTTATAGCCGGTCTATTTAAGTGAGATGTGGGCCCATAATATCCAAAACGTCGTTCCTTACTGAGTGACATATAAACTACTGTCACTCTTGCTGCCATTACAAACAACTATTATCATTAAAACCGTAATGTAAATGTATAAGAATAAAATAATAATAATACTATAAAAATATATAATATGACGAGATAATCAGTCGCAACAGAGTCACAAACAGATTTCATATGAGATTTCTGTCGGTAATCACATCATCCTACTGAGTCTTAACTTCGGAGTCCTTTTCAACACCTTCGACATCAGGGTGAGATTCAAGAGTGGAGACATGGTCGTCTGGGACAGTGGCACTGAATCCTTTAAAAAGGGAGTACTTGTGCACAATGTTACCTATGAAAACATTAGAATTCGAATATAATAGACTAGCAATGCCAATATCAATGCAAACAATTACTTACCTCCTTTGGCTTTGATGTCCTCAATAGCTCTAAACTGTTAATATGATTGAAAGCACAAAAAGGGTGAAATCTCGAAACTTACTTGTTGAAATCATGGTCGGTAATCGAGTCCTTGAAACGAACCTACATGTTAGTTGACTGTAGGAATATCAAGCAATAGTTCTATGGACGGCTATGTTTCATTTTCAAAGCATATAGTGGTGGAGCCATAGAAGACAGCATTCCACAAAACTTAAGTCCTACAAAACATAGCATCAACTATTTAAATATCAATTGATTGACTCCTTCTACATACAATATAAGTGTTTAAACCAGTCATTTTTTTAGTTGTTATAAATTGTTTCTTTATCCTGCAGTTTTCTGAATATTAAAAAGTGGCAAGGTTAAGAGATGGATGGCGCAACCCGTAGGATGACCACCGACAAGGCATGAGCCGCAGAGGTGCCGCAGAGCCGATAAATACGGAGAACACGGATATTAGCGCAAACAAGACCAGAGAAATGATCTACGCTTTTTAAATGTCTTAAACTTGATCTGGCTGTTCGTTCTACTCACTCAAATGTCGTATTAATTAATTGATAGAAATCTTTTGTTTGTACCGGGTAATCAGCCAAGTCTATTTAACTTTTTCCTATATTTAGTTATTAACTATATTACTAAGTGGGCACTGGCTTCAAATGTCACATTTGGAGATCACGTGCCAGAATGCGACAGCCGCACATGCCTCTTTATCTAGCGTCAAGGTTACGTCAGATAGAGCAACTGAAGATCAGACACTTATTGCTTTCACCAACGTCTTGCTAACTAAAACGGCTGGTTGTCTAGACAGATCAATTTACTTAGAAATCAGTGCGTCTGTGTTTAAGCCTTTATTGCTGTACTTTAGGCATTGTGCTCAGTAATATAAATCTCTCGACCGGTGTTGAGGGATCTACCCCACTTTAGTATAGCCTTAATTTACTGCCTAACCTCTTATATCCTACCAACGGCTGCAAGTAGCAGTTTATTGTATCAGCTTATTATTACGTTATTTGCACAATGTCCAGCGACAGAGAAGCGTCTCCAGAAACGCCCATTACTCCATGGACATCTCCGACTTTCCATGCAGACCTGCAGTTTCGTTACGAACTAGACAAAGAATCTCTGGTAATGATTGGTCGTGGAAACTTCTGCGAGGTATGGAAATCCCGGATCAAACAACAGGATATTCCTGCACATATTCCTGCCGTCGTGGTGCTCAAAAAGCCGATATTAGAGAACGAAAAATCACATCAGATGATCAAGAAAGAGGCAGATATCTTGAGTACTCTGCAGAATTACTCAATTGAGCAATTTGCATGTTTGCCAAATGTCGTGAGGTTCCTAGGCTCGTACCAACATGGCCTGATCCTGGAATACTATCCGTTTAACCTGAAGCAATATATCTCATTGCAGCATCCAGAACATGCCGAAGATCTATATGTACCTCACGAACAATGGATACAGTGGTCAATTGAGTTGTTGGAGGCGTTGTCCATGTTGCATTCTCACAGGATCATCCACTGTGATCTCAAGCCCGACAACATATTGTTGGACGAGAATATGAAGCCAGTTATCGGCGACTTTTCGTCCGCCTACTTTCTGTCAGATAAAGATGTTAGTCCCGGTAGAGGAGCGTCTGCTGCGGAATTCACAGCACCAGAAGTCCTCACCAGTTCTGGTTTAGCTACCGAGTCTTCAGACCTGTTTTCACTTGGTTTGATCATGCTATACGTGGCTACAGGAGTAGGTCCATACCATGAAGCGAAGAACTTTATGCAGTTATTGACCTGGGCACAGTCGGGCCTAGTATTTGAAGTTTTGGCTTCTGAAGATCAGTTGAGAATCACAAGTATACGACCTATTCTCGAAGACTGGCTTGTTAGAAGACTTCCAGCTCAAGATATCATACGGAATCTCAGGAACAGCTCAAGTTAGACTCGTGGTATAGATTGTACAATTGCATTTAAAATAGCTAAATAATATTTGGATGATAATGATTAAACAGGGGGAGACGTTTTGTCGTGCTTAATGGATCCATGGATCTTTGCTGCTCCCTTAATGCCGCAAAAGTCACACACAAGAATAACGCCTCTATTAGCTAGCTAGTTTTACCGGGGATTGCCAATATGAATATCGATGCTCAGTAGTCATAAGTATTCTCGGAACTTACCCGGAAGAATGAGAGAGCAGATCGTTTCCGTAGTGATTAACAGATAACAGCTCATCCGGGTAATATCCCGTCTGGTTTTCCTAACCCCATGATTTATAGACCCCAACCCCTGTCTTATTTATGATAGTCGCTGCCCATATATGGTAATCTCTTATCATGATTCATGATGAATGACATGATTTATAAACCACATTCCTATCTCATCACTAATGGTGCTTACGTCTTTAGAGTTTGCTATTCCTGATAAAACACGTTTCTACGCGCAATAAGGGGAATTTTAAACTCAGCACAAAGAACATCTTTTGCAACAATACCACTCCATGCGTAAAAACCCATAAGGTTCTTAAGAATGCCTGAAACCACTTGTTGAAGTGGCTCACTCCCCAATTGACTGGTAGGCATTAGTTCTGCGCCATAGCACAGAGCTGGAATAACGACATTCTTTACCAATTTCAGCCTCGTCGGTGGCGGGGTAGATCCATCTTTCAGCACTGGTCTCAGCTGGGCGACGGTCAATGTTGCCTTCTTAACCCGATTTTTGATGTAGGGGCCATAGTCTGACCTTTACTGATGGGTACTCCGAAGTATGTGTATTCCTCCACAATGGGAACACTAGGATTACTGATGAAGACTCTTCAACCAGTTTTTATCAGTCAAGTCTTCGGAAAGTATCGGCACTTAGTAATGCCAACTACCATTGTGTTTTTGTAGTCCAAGACGTCAAATCATTGAGGATCTTTTGAAGGTCCTCTCGTGGGTGTCCCCATAGAGAGCTATGTCATCGGCAACCTTGAGGCCTTTCAAGGTCTGTAAAGCCTATTGTTTACGGAATTGTGATATGACCGTTATTTCGCTGGGGGGAATAAGTCATTGAGAAAGACATTACTTGTTTAGAGCAACACACAGTAGTTCAAGTCCCACTTTGATGAGACTAATACCTTTGCAGTGTGTCAGATCGGTTCGGTGCCCTTTCTTATGTATATTAACCAAAATCGTGCGATGCTATCCTCAAAAATGGTTTGGGTTGAAACCTACATCCCTAAAAATCGCACTAAGAACTTGAAAAATTCGTTCGTATTCTGCTCGTCCACTAAATTTAGTTTATAAAATTCAGCTGTGAGACCATCATCGACCGGCCCTTTTCGTTGTTTTGACTAGGCTACCGCAATCTGAATATCCGTCTCTGTAAAGGGACGGTCTATATCGTCGGACGTCTTGTGATGAACTGGTAAATCCCGTAGTTGGTGACGCCAATAACTGGGTTTATTGGAAGGGCCCATAGGATATCCTATCAAGTCTGAGTAATACTGCTGCCAGACTAGTTTTGGCTCATCTTTATGGCTTAATAACTCCGACGAACTCAGGTTTATTAGGGGTTGAGCCCTTAGGTTTAACGCTTTCTACCTGTTACCTGTTCAAACCATTTCCATGCTTCGTGGAGATCGTTAATCTCCGATGCTTTGGCACCACGTTCAACAAACTTTTGTCAGTTGCTTTATAATTCGGATCTTACCAAGCGTCTAGACTCTTTTCCGACTCTCTTATAAGCCGTGAGGGCTGCACCATACGCCTCAGACCCCACCGCGTCTAACAAAAGCTGGAATGCCTTTTGTTTACAGCGTACAGACTTTTTGCCACTCCTCCAAGACCTGTACTCGCTTTGATCACAGGCTTTTCGGTTGGGCCCAAGATTTCCCTTGACACTTCTTTCACTGTTTGAACAAAATTCGATACCATGCCATCCAACCCCTCGCCACGAGTTAGTTCACTTAGATCAAATAGTTAAAAAGGCCTGTTGTCGTGCTCCCTCTAATCTTCGTACTATATTTAGTCAAAAGAAAAAAAATCAAATCTATCGGATAAACGTTCTAGCCAAATATATTTGAACTAGCCTTCCTGTACGCAGATGGCAGGTCCTTATCCTAGAAACCCTCTTCCTCACTCACTCACTCTCTCCTCAATTTTTGCCACGCTTTACTCCACCTTTTTGACCCCTTGCAATCCACCAATCATTTACTCCTCCAACTCTAAAACTCCCCCTTTTTTCCCCCTTTTTTCCTACATTTTTGGGTGGTTGTTTTTTGTTGATTTGAGATGATTATTGAGTGAGTATATGAGAACATCAAAAGAACGGGGAACCAAGTTAGGTGAGCATGATGAAAGAGGTTAGACTAGTTAGGTTAGGGTTAGATTATGGGGAGAAATGATCCCACTACTCGACTTTCCGTTTTGGTGTACTAGGGTACTTGAGGAGAGTGTGATAGTGGGGGATATTGGAGAGCGGTATTGTTATCTTATCCACAGGGCTAGGTAC
>JAJMJQ010000020.1:119832-122332 GCA_030569095.1 Daia tannicola | reverse complement strand
AAATCACTCCACCAACTAAGAACGGCCATGCACCACCACCCACAAAATCATGAAAGAGCTCTCAATCTGTCAATCCTCATTGTGTCTGGACCTGGTGAGTTTCCCCGTGTTGAGTCAAATTAAGCCGCAGGCTCCCGCCTTACCCCATCGACTTTCATCGCGGGACGGACTATATCTTAAGCAATAACTATGTTATCACCCATACCCATTTAGTCTCTGAACCTTCTCCATGCTACAACACTATTAATGTTGTAGGTTAGGAGCTTGGATGCGGATTGCCCATTGTCACATATCTTACGTTATTACCATACCCAGGGCTATTAGCTCGGCCACCACAATCTTTCAATCATGGCTTGGTATTAAGATCTTTAGGGGTTTCCCGCAATTTGAGCATGTTGCCAAAAAAAAACACTTTTTATCATGTTATTTTTGACTAGCAATTTAAAAGACACCATCTCACCCTTTCGGGCTGCTTTTTGGAGCAGAGTTACCGCGGCTTGCAGATAAAAGTTTACTCCTGGTGGTGCCCTTCCGTCAATTTCTTTAAGTTTCAGCCTTGCGACCATACTCCCCCCAGAACCCAAAAACTTATGATTTCTCGTAAGGTGCCGAGTCATTCTTATAAGAAAAACACCCGATCCCTAGTCGGCATAGTTTATGGTTAAGACTACGACGGTATCTAAGCGTCTTCGATCCCCTAACTTTCGTTCTTGATTAATGAAAACATCCTTGGCAAATGCTTTCGCAGTAGTTAGTCTTCAATAGATCCAAGAATTTCACCTCTGACAATTGAGTACTAGTGCCCCCGACTGTCCCTATTAATCATTACGACGGTCCTAGAAACCAACAAAATAGAACCATACGTCCTATTCTATTATTCCATGCTAATATATTCGAGCAAAGGCCTGCTTTGAACACTCTAATTTTTTCAAAGTAAAATGGATAACCAGTACGGCAGAACCATACTTATTATCCAGGAAGACCCGGTCTTGTAAGTTCTCACCTTGCGGTGGACCAACAGACCAGGCCCGAAGTTCAACTACGAGCTTTTTAACTGCAACAACTTTAATATACGCTATTGGAGCTGGAATTACCGCGGCTGCTGGCACCAGACTTGCCCTCCAATTGTTCCTCGATAAGGTGTTTAAATTGTTCTCATTCCAATTACAAGACTTAAAAAGCCCTGTATCGTTATTTATTGTCACTACCTCCCTGAATTAGGATTGGGTAATTTGCGCGCCTGCTGCCTTCCTTGGATGTGGTAGCCGTTTCTCAGGCTCCCTCTCCGGAATAGAACCCTTATTCCCCGTTACCCGTTGAAACCATGGTAGGCCACTATCCTACCATCGAAAGTTGATAGGGCAGAAATTTGAATGAACCATCGCCGGCACAAGGCCATGCGATTCGAAAAGTTATTATGAATCACCAATGAGTCCGAAGACATTAGTTTTTTATCTAATAAATACATCCCTACCAGAGGTAAGGATTTTTAGCATGTATTAGCTCTAGAATTACCACGGTTATCCAAGTAGTAATAGTACTATCAAATAAACGATAACTGATTTAATGAGCCATTCGCAGTTTCACTGTATAGATTGCTTATACTTAGACATGCATGGCTTAATCTTTGAGACAAGCATATGACTACTGGCAGAATCAACCAGATAACTATGATTGAAAAAAAACAATCGAATAAATGAATAAACAATTGATTTTTTCGTTCATCCAATACATAAAATGTATCGGCGAAGTTAAATGTTGTTGAATTACTTGATTAATAAAAATTAAAAAAAGTAAAATACACAGTTCTCAAGTCTGCAATAAATTAATATCCGCTTCATGAGTTGTGTAATCCTATTGCCTTCTTTGAGTTTCTCTGGAAAAGTTCCGAAAAACATGTTAATAAATAAATTTATCAACTGTTTTTCATTACCATCCTGAGAGGAGACTCTTTGAAGAAATCACATTGACGAATCAACGGCTATTTCCTCAAATATATCCCCAAGTTTGTTTTCTGTAAATTCTTGCCATCGGCTAATAATCCACAGAATCCAACAGTGCTTGCTAATGGACGTAATGCCAAAACAAGACCGTTCGCCAACAAAAAAACAAATGAATGTTTTTTATATGGCATAATATCGAAGCGCTTCGATGGTTAATTGAATCCAGTGGATTCAATTATACCTCTTGTGCTTGACATTTAGGCTGTCACGGAAACCAAAATAAGTCGTCCTGGCCCTCATCTATAAAACTAGTCACAACCCGAAAGTTGTTCTATGTTTTCTGGCGAGTCTTGGATCCAGAGTCAGCTGCGTTGCTCTCGCAACCGCTTTTTCTGATTTGTTTTGTTTCTTTTTCCGATGTTTCAAGTGTTTTTTCGTAGTCCATGCCTATGGTTTGTGTTGTATGGGTATTTTATGGTTAGGGTTGGGAATCGAGCTCGACTGGGTGACCAACTTTTGGTGAGTGCGAGGGTCAGAGGATCTCAGAGGATCTCAGA